>JASXSY010002551.1:0-36517 GCA_034509805.1 Sipha maydis | reverse complement strand
CTGAATATAAAATAGTACATTCCAAAAATAAACGTACTCTATCCACTGATAGTTCATCGTCAAATTTAAATAAAAAAAAATCAAACCTATTTTTGCATCAACAAATATATATGCTATTCTCGACAATGAAAATAATAATACTGAATTAAATCTGATGCAAATAAAATCAATACCAATGCTAACATGGACACAGACGAAATAAAAATCAACCATCTCCACCCATTTTCGTCCGCGGATTGTTAGACTTTGCCGCATTTCAACTTGGTTAGAACCAACAACTTTTTTGTCAAATCAACTTCCAAAAACCTAAAGATACAATCCAGCAACTCTGACACTTACAGATCGATTATAAAATACTTAAAAGAGTCTAAAGCTGAATATCACACATTCCAAGCTCAGAAGACAAATCCTTCCGTATAGTTGTTAGAAATTTGCATCCATCTACCCCAACAGTTGATATAGGTATTTTAATTCAGGAAATTGGATACATTGTTCGTAGTGTTACGAACGTTTTACACAAAACCACAAAAATAAACTTCCGATATTTTTCGTTGACTTAGAATCAGCTGAGATCAACCAAGATATCTTTCATCTAAACTCATTACTTAACTCAAAGATAAAAATAGAAGAACCGTATAAAAGACGGGAGATTATCCAGTGTATAAACTGCCAAGAGTACGGTCACTCTAAAACCTATTGTGCATATCAATCAAGATGAGTTCGTTGTAACTCCAACCACTCAACTTCAGCTTGTAACAAAACCAGTGATCAGCCACCTATCTGTGTACTCTGTGGTGGCGACCATACTGCAAACTATCGTGGATGTCAAGTTCACGAGAATCTGCAGAAACTCCATCACGGCAAATCCAATTCAACAAAAAAAGTAATATTAACTCTAGTAATATTGTAACGGGGGAAGGCGTTAAAAGTGATAGTGCCCATACTTCTCCTCCGGATTTAACAGATACCTCGTCATTCTCTCACTTAAGTCAAAAACCTCCTCTAATTAAATCTCAAAATTATACCTCTCAAAATAACAATGAGAATTCACATTAATCCATAGAAATCCAATTATCCTCATTCATTTCTGAATTTAAACTGATAATTAATCCTCTCATATCACTCCTCACAACAGTTATAGATAAACTCTTAAAATGATGGTCAGTAATCAACTTAACTCTAATGTACTAAAGGGGGACATTTCAGTTCCTGTGGTCCCCGGATTTGGGTGTTTTTTTGGGTTAATTGGACCAAAAAAAACACTTTATGAAGAATAAAAATTGATATCTCGCTTGGTTCGCGAGATATCGGAAGTTTTGGAAATATCTTTGACGCGCGTGACCGCGACTTAGTACGGTTTATACGCGATCACATATGAGTATTGAGTACGCGATCCTTTAACTTACCAAATTGTTTTTCACATTGAAATGCATTGCAAGTGTACGAATCTTGCGAATGCATATCAATAATCCACCTGTATTGACCTGAATTAACACGCTCACCGCCGCTGCCGATCATGGATCGGCGTTAGTAATGGAGCGCTGACGGCCGCCGCCGATCCGTGATCGTCAGTAGTAGGTATATTTAGATATGCTTATAAATAGCTCGGCGTTATCGACATTGTTTTATTATTTTTCATGGCCATTCAGTACGTATTAGTTAACATTGTGTCGTAGTCGGTTCATGTTTTCCGTGTATTTTTATTTAGTTTTATAAGAAAACAACTATAGTACTCTGCATTTAGCACTCTGTTG
Source organism: Sipha maydis (assembly GCA_034509805.1). Taxonomy (NCBI): domain Eukaryota; kingdom Metazoa; phylum Arthropoda; class Insecta; order Hemiptera; family Aphididae; genus Sipha; species Sipha maydis. The sequence continues at coordinate 34,763 of JASXSY010002551.1, read as the reverse complement.
GTTTTTTTAATTTATTTTTCATTTTATAATAAGTATTTTATAATTTATTATATTTTTAAGTAATATTATTCGTAAAATGAACCATCCTGCTGTTCCATCAAGAGTTGATCGCTCTCGAAGCCCTAGAAGGAAGAGTATGAAAACAAATACGTTAATAGATGCTGAGCTATTAGATATTTTGGACAACGATAAATGGATGTCGTCTGACGAAGATTTTGATGAATGTATTACTGATTCTGATGGCAATGATGGAGAAAATGAAGGAGACGATACACAAAATATTGATATAGGCAAATTTGTTGGTTTTGATAAGAATGGAGTAAGTGAGGTTTTATCTGAAATTTATAGTTCAACCAATTTTAACTGGTCCACTGACCCACCTACAAATACAGAATATTTTGAATTTATCCCTACACCTGTGCTCAAGTGTCTACCAAATGGAGACAAGTCAATAGATTATTTTAATTTATTAGTAACTGATAAATTATTAGACATCCTTGTCGAGGAAACTAATTACTACGCAATTGAAATTTTTTTAAATACTGTAACTGACAATTGTAGAATATCGGATTGGGTAGATACCAATAGATTGGAAATGAAAACATTCTTAAGTTTGTTATTTCACATGGGTACAATTAAAATGCCTAGACTTTAAGATTATTGGAAAACGAATAAATTATTCAATTTGCCATTTTTTCGTGCTCAAATGAGTAGAAATCGATTTACATTATTACTCCGTGCGTTACATTTTTCACGTAACCCAACTGAAGGCGAATCTGTTCCTCGTAATAGATTACATAAAATTCAATCTATTATAAATTACTTCAATTCAAGGATGAATGAAGTATTTGAACCAACTAAGAACTTATCACTGGATGAATCTATGGTTTTATGGCGTGGACGGTTAATTTTTCGACAGTATATTAAAAATAAAAAACATAAGTTTGGTGTCAAAATGTATATGCTCACCGAATCGTGGGGATTTATACATAGAATAATGGTATATTCCGGACAGGGGCATGATGTATCCGAGAGTTTGACTCATACGGAATTTGTTGTTGACAATTTAATGAATGGATTATATCACAAAGGGCGTTCATTATACATGGACAATTTTTATAATAGTGTGAAGCTCTCAAGAAAATTGTTGCAAAAAAGGACTTACGTTACGGGAACTTTACGTTCGAACCGTAAAAATAATCCTATTGAAGTTACAAATAAAAAACTAAAAAAAGGAGAATCAATATGTAGGTACACTGACGATAACATTTGTGTTGTCAAATGGAAAGATAAAAGGGATATGCTGACAATAAGTTCGGAATTTCCCCACTCTATGATAGAAATTGAAAAAAACGGAAATATAATAAAAAAACCAAAATCAGTTATAAAATACAACGAAAACATGTCTGAAATAAATCGCCAAGATCAGATGACTTCGTACTATCAGTTTAAAAGGAAGACATTAAGGTGGTATAAAAAAATCGGTATACATTGTTTACATTTGTTGTTGGTAAATTCCTATTTTTTATACAATAAATATGCCAAAAAAACAACGCTGTACGATTATCGAAGATCAGTTATTGAAGCATTATTGTCAGACAAACAAATTATTCAAGATAATACTCCTCAAATTATAAAAAAAAAAAAGAATGAAGCACACTATCCCAAGAAAGTTGACAAAAACGATAAAAAAAAAGTATAAATACAAGCGATGCCAAATTTGTTCCGGAAAAGGTATTCGAAAAGATACGATCTATTACTGCACAGAATGCAAGGAACAACCGGGTTTATGCCTTGAAAATTGTTTCGAAGAATATCACAAGGAAAAATAACTATTAATTATTATTATGATTTAGAATGTAGTTTTCTTTTTGTTCTGTTCTAAAATTTTGTTATTCTTATTATTTTATTGTTTTTATTTACAAGAGTTAAAAATTATTTTTATTATTAGGTTTTAAAGTGTATTTATCTTTGTTTCTGAAGATTTGTTATTTATCATATTTTGTTTTTTATTTATTTCATAAAACATTAATTAAATAATAATAAAACTAATTAATAAAGGTATCTTATTTCATATTTTATATACAATACACAAGTCTTACAACATTTCCTAATTAGAAATTAAATTTTAGAATATACGACGATACGTGATCGGCGCCGGCCACTAGGCAGTGGCCGCCGCCGATCACGGATAGTCACGTATATAATGATTATCAGAATTTACGTGGCGTGTGGCAATAGATTAGAAATATACGGGCAGAGGTGAACGTGTTAATGTATAATGCGTGTACAAATTCAAAGTACAACCTCGTCAGAATCATCGTCACTGATTTCGTCATGTTCGTCAAAAATCTCCTCTTCAATCAGAGTCATTCGAGGGCGTTTCGCACTTCTGACAACATCGCCCAAACCTTCTGATTCGACCGTTGGTGGGTCGATTTCTTTGAGTACAAGAGGATAAGAAATCTGGTAAGTTGAAAAAACAACAATTCCCGTGTGATCGCGTATGAAGTGTACTAAGTCGCGCGTCAAAGTTTTTTTGAAAACGTCCGATATCTCGCAAACCAAGCGAGATATCAATTTTTTTTATTCTTTATAAAGTGTTTTTTTTTTTGGTTCAATTAACCCTAAAAAACACTCAAATCCAGGGGCCACGGGAACTGAAATCTTGCCTACTAAAGGTATTACTTTGGAATGCTAATGGTATAAAACAAAATGAAGCAGAATTTTTAAATTTATTACAAGAAAAACAAATTGATTTAGCACTCATCTCGGAGACACACTGTAAACCGTGCACTAAACTATTTTTCCCGGGCTATATGGTTTATAGAACTGATCATCCTGATAAAACTGCTCATGCAGGATCTGCTATAATAATTTCATCTAAAATAAAGCAACATCTTTCGGCTAACCAAATGCCTACTATACAGGCAACTAACATACAAATAACGTTGAACCATATACCAATTAAAATTTCATCTGTAAATCTTCCTCCATATCCTACCATTAACTTAAAACAATTAGAGGATTTTTTTAAATCCCTCGGTCAAAAGTTTTTGATTGGAGGTGACCTCAATGTCAAACACACCCAGTGGGGCTGTATATCTGATAACTCATGTGGTAAAATATTACAAAATATAATGAACAATAACAATTATACACATATATCCCCGAATGGTCCCACCTACTGGCTCCAACATCAAAATAGACACCCAGACATTTTAGATTTTTTCATCTCAACATTACCCAGTTATATTAATTCTGTCACCAACTTAAACGATCTTAGCTCTGACCACACTCCTGTCTTGCTCCAACTAAATATAGCTCCAGATATAAGCCCTATGCATCCTTCTTTATCACAAGGTCCAATAAAATGGAAGAGTTCTGAAGTTATGCAAAATACCACCAACTTAAAAATCTCTATTAAATCAAACACTGACAGAAAACGCTGCCCAAGACCTCACAACTTCGATACAATCAGCTATATACAAATCATCATACCCATATACTCCAAGGAGTATCAATCAAACAAATAATCAAACCTTGCCTATCCATATAAGAACTTTAATTACTGAAGAACGTCGTGTTCGCTCTAGATGACAAAAATATCGATATCCATCTGATAAACAAATATTTAATCACTTGACAAACACTATCAAAAAATTAATATCAAAACATAAAACAGTTTTTTGAAAAAAATTATCAATCCCTAAACACAAATGATGGCTCACTCTGGAAAACCACAAAAAACTTACTTAATATAAAACAGCAAATTCCGCCGATAACTGGCCCTAACAGATCCATGCATGGCAATTTCTGATAAAGAAAAAGCAAACCTTTTTGAAGAACATTTCTGTAATATTTGCAAACCTCCTTCTGATATACACCCCAGCACTGAACACCTTGAAAGAAAGAAGTCCTCTTCCAATGTCACTTCCATCAAAACATACCTCACCAAGTGAAATTAAATTTGTAATAAGTAAATTAAAAGAAAAAAAGCACCCGGTTATGATCTTGTTACTAACAAAATGTTAAATAATCTACCGAAAAAGACAATCATCCTTATAACTTTCATCTTTAATTCCATGTTACGGATTTCTTACATTCCATCAATTTGGAAAATATCAACAATAATTGTTTTTCCTAAGCCCAACAAACTCAAGAATGAAATCACGTCTTATAGACCTATAAACTTACTACCAACTCTTGCCAAATTATTTGAAAAAAACATAAGATTAAGAATAAGACCAATACTTCAAACCTTCAACATAATTCCACATTCCCAATTTGGTTTCAGAGTGAGTCACTCCACTGCACACCAAATTCACAGACTAACTGATCAAATTTCATCTTCATTTGAAAAAAAGGAATATTGCCCAGGAGTGTTTTTAGATGTAGCCCAGGCTTTCGACCGGGTATGGCACAAGGGTATACTCTTTAAACTAAAAATGTTCTTACCTGCCCCGTATTTTTTAATAATTTGTTCATATTTAGAAAACCGTACTTACACAGTCCGGTATGGTAACTCTAGTCCGGTATGGTAACTCTGTATCGTCATTCTACCCAATTAAAGCAGGAGTTCCTCAAGGCAGTGACCTTTCTCCCGACTTATTTAATGTTTACACGGCTGATATTCCTAAAACCCCAAATACTGTTATGGCCACCTATGCTGACGACACTGCAATTCTCACGCCTGGTAATGATCCTGTAGAAACTGTACGTTTTTTACAAACACGATTAAATTCAATAGACAAATGGTTTTCTAACTGGAAAATCAAGATTAATCCTAACAAATCAGTTTATGTCCCATTTACATTAAAAAAAGTCCATACCTCTTCCCCTCTATTTTCAAGGAATACCAATCCCAATATCCTCAGAAGTAAAATACCTCGGCGTCCTAATTGACAAAAGATTGACCTGGGGTCCTCATATCAAGTCAAAAAGAAAAATCCTCAATAGTCGACTCCATTTACTCCGCCCAATTCTAAAATCAAAATTACCCTTCCACACAAAAATAATCATCTACAAATCATTATTACGGCCAATCTGGGCTTATGCAATCCAAATCTGGGAATGCGCTAAACCATCTCAAATACGTACCCTCCAAACATTCCAATCTATCACTCTCCGAGTTATCTCTTTCGTACCTTGGTACGTATCTAATTCCACACTTCAAAATGACTTAATATAAACAAAATATACAAAATATAAACAGTAAATCAATTAGCCACAAAACATTATAAAAAATATCACTCTAAATTACAGCCTCACTCTAACCCTTTAATCGCTGAACTTGCCTCAAACTCACTTCTTAGCAATCCCCCACGCCATCTAAAGAGGAAATGGTGTCGTGATTTATTAAATGATTGATGGTTCAGATCATTTAATTTTAATTTAATTTTATTTTAAGTTAATAGTTAATAAATAAATAAAATAATGTTGGGTTCTATCACTGGATGGCCTCCCTCCTAATGTGTTCAGGTTGTCAAAATTATTATGTATGTGTTCAAATTTGCTTATTATGCCTTGTAGCATAAATTGTAAATACACTTTTTAAATAAAAAAAAAAAACGATTTATCACTAAAAATAAAAAAAACATTATGGTTACAAATTATTTTATAATATTGTTAGATTAAGAATATATTTTATTAAATCACTATTTTAATGCTCTTATAATGTGGGCAGTGATGCCTTGCTAGCGGCACTCGGCGCCGTCGCTGTGCTCCGCAAATCGAAAATATCCCTCGACTTGCTTTGCAACACCACCTCAAGTAGGTCACAGGGTAAGTTATGTTGTTTTTATTTTTGCACTATCGTTCTAAATTCGTTGAAATACCTATGTTTCCGAAAAAAATAATTTGTTATAAGAGCGTTAAAATAGAGCGTTGTGCGCATGAGTAAAACATCGAAAATCGTGAACTTCGCAAGTCTTTAACTTCAAAACTAATCATTTCCAAAAATTTAATTTTTGCACCATCGTTCTAAACTCGTCAAAATACATAGGTTTCAATAAAAAAAATCGAAAATTCGAGGGGGTGCTAAACTAGATTTATACCTAAATATGTAATGTTATGTTATAATAAATAGTTTTTCCATTTATTAAAGGTTTTATGTTTTAAACATCTTTCAATCATTTATCTATTCTGTGTTTCAATAGGTTATGGGCCCAGTCACCTTAATGACGCTAAAAGAACGATAACATTTTTTTTTGTAAAACACGTGTTCGGTATTCGATTTTCGGTTCGGTTGCCGTTTGGAAAAATGGAAGAGGACAACATATAATACTAAGTGCCATTATTTAATGGTAAGAATTTTTCCAATTGGAAATTTCGAATAGAAGTGTTACTCGAAGAACAAAAACTTTTGTTTTGCCTCACGGAAGAATCAACGGCGGAAAAGGATAAGAAGAAACAACTAAAATGTAAGTCTTTAATTATTCAAAGAATTGCTGATAGTCATTTAGAATACGTGAATGACAAAAGGACGGCAAAAGAAATTTGGGACACTTTCAAAGAAACGTTCAAACAGAAAGGTGTTGCTGGTCGTTTTCATTTAATAAGAAAATTATTAACAATGAAATATGATGAAAAGGATTCATTGGAGTCACATTTTTTACTATTTGAAAATCGTATACGTGAGCTTCAAGGATCTGGACAACAATTGGATAAGTCTTTTCTAATAAGTATGTTGTTGTTAACTTTACCTCAGTCATATGATAGTATAGTTATTGCATTGGAAAGTATGGGTGATGATAAACAAACTTTAAATTTTGTTAAAAGTAAATTATTGAATATTGAACTTCAGCGCTCAGATAATAACAAAAGGGTTAAGGAAACATCTGGAGCAGATTTTTCTGGAAATATCTAATTATAGATAATAAATATCTAAATATGAAAAACAGTTTTCAATTAAAATGTTATAACTGTGGGCGAATAGGTCATAAACGTTCGGACTGTCGGTTGAAGATACAAAATCCTAAGACACAACACAAAACAAGTAAGGAAAAGATACCACTAGCGAGACAGCAGGCGTAGGAGGAACGTGACTCGCGATGAAAGCGTTTCTTCAATCTACGCGATTTCACTTCCGCATCCGCTAATCTAACTTATTCTTGCTAGATGCAGAACAACATCCTCTACAGTAGTAATCTTATAATATGAGTCCAATTGAACTGATCCCGCTACTCGTCTAAACAAAATTTTCTTTTGACTGCACTTGCCCACTTTAGTAAAGGTAAAAGAACTGTAAAACACCTTCTTCGAAGGAAGAAATATTTCCTGAGCGGAAACTATCTCCTTCGAAGAGAACTCATAACACATCTTGATTCATTTCAATCTCCTCAATCACTTGTTGTTCCTGAAGCCCAGCATCCTCGCTCTCATTTCCACCTGGGTCACTTTCATTTTCAGAACTGCTATCGTCAATGTTCATACTGTTTATTTTCTCAAGGATATTCTTCATCCGAGGCTCGTCATCAAGTCATCATTGGCTGGGTCGTAGTTCTATTTGACGCTTCCACATTTCGAAATTCTTTGGGGGAGTTTTTGGCTAATCTATCATATGATCTTCCCGACGATGTCGAACTTGTACCTGCTCTCTCCTCTCGCCTTCTTCTCCGTTCATCAAATTTTGCGCTCACCTGATCTTCAGTTAAAGCGATTGCAAAACTAGGTAATCAAACCCCTAATCCAACCAGTGTATCATACTAAACACCGATTTCTTTTGTAGCAATATATAAGGAAGCGTCAACTCCCCCAAAAAAATCTACCTCAGTCATTCGTGCTTTAACAACTTCAAAAATTATCCCACGCGCTTGCTTTACATGAAAAACTTTTATTCCAGTGTCAGTCAAACGTAATATCAGCTCTTTCTCTAAAATGCATACGGTTATCGTTTTAACTTCTTATGAATGACGTCGATATCGTTCCTCTTCTCAATTCTCTCTTGTACGTAAGTCTAAAATCTCTTCAATTCTGTCATTTATTAATTATTAAGGCTTATATCTGTCCGAACTTTCGATTTACATAGTCGTCATAAATATAAAATACATTAACTGATACTCTTGTTGCCATTTTGATGACTAAAATTCGCTAAATTTAACTGAGAAGGAACAATCCACTGACTCAAAATTAACCGGTACACATGCAAAATGATGTGACTACCGCTAAAAAGAAAGGGTCCTCTTTTAAGTAAGACGAATCATATCGAAAAAATTATAAGTGAAAGAGAAGACATCGCTTTTCATACTCAACTTGCAACCATTACAAATGAGAATTTTTCAAGTTCAAGTACAATATGTTGGTACTTAGACTCTGGCGCATCGGATCACTTGGTAAACAGTAAGGAATATTTTTCCAAAAACTCATGAATTAAAACAACCTATAAAAATTGCTGTGGCCAAACAAAAAGAAATGCTATATGCCAGATATTCAGGTACAATTCATGTATTCTCTAATGTCAAAAATGTATTTAAAAAGGTTATTTTTGAAAAATGTACTTTTTGTACCAGACTTTTTGCATAATTTATTTTCTATAAGAAGAAATTAAGAGAAGGAAATGAAAATAACATTTTATAATGCTAAGGTTTTTTTACAACAGAATGATAATTTAGTTGCCATGGGAGAAAGAAATGACAAAATGTATCAGATTAAATTTAATATGTTTACTAATGATTCAGCTAATTTAGTCATTGAGGGAAATGCAAACTTATAGCATCAAAGGCTTGGTCATATATGTAAATTAAACCTGTCTAGGTTAATCAAAAAAAAAATGGTTGATGGAATTGATATTTCTACTAATGATGTAGATGAACTTAATGTTATATGTGAATCATGTGTAGGAGGTAAACAAACAAGATGTCCATTCAAGGAAAGATTACTTCAACGGTCAAGCCGTCCTTTGGAAGTTATACATACAGATGTCTGTGGTCCAATATCACCTGCAATATGGGATGGTAAACGGTATATTTTAACATTAATCGATGACTACACTCATTTTACAATGGCGTATCTTTTATCAAACAAAAGTGAGATTTTAGCATATGTAATGCAATATGAAGCTTATGTAACGTCAAAACATAATTATAAAATATCACATATAAGATGTGATAATGGTGGTGAGTATACTTCTAAAAGTTTTAAAGAATTTTGTACATAAGCGGAAATCCATTGAAAAAGTTGGGGGGCTACGATTTTTCTCATAAACCAAAGCCGTGGGGGGCTATGTCCCCTACACCCCCTCATAAATGTTCCTAAACAAATTTTGAATATAATATAAGAAAATAAAACTACAAAATTGTTATGTTTGCAAGAATGTTTGAGGGGCTTGGTGGGATTTTGGGGGGCTAAGCCCCTCAAGCCCCCTCCCCCCGATTTCCGCCGATGATTTTGTATAACTAAAGGTATACAAATTCAAAATACCACAGTGTATACATCATAACTAAATGGAGTAGCTGAACGCATGAACAGAACCTTGTTAGAAAAGTCCTGTTACATTATACTGCATTCTGGTGTTAATAAAAATTTATGGGGTGAGGCAATTTTATCACCTATCTATGTAACAAATAGAAATCCTTGTCGTTCATTACAATGTAACAAAACTCCAGCTGAATTGTGGACAAGTAAAAGAGTAAATCTTTCTAAATTAAAAGTTTTTGGTTGTGAAGATTTTGTTTACATTCCTGAAAAAAAGAGAACAAAGTTAGATTCCAAGAAGATTTCATAGAAGACCAAGAAATGTATTATGGTTGGTTTCAACATAATTTATATTCGAGAAAAAGTTCAAGAATGTATAGTACAAATAAGATATATTCATACAATTGATCAAGAAGCTGATATGTTAACAAAGTCCCTACCAGCAAGTAAATTCAAGAAAAATTTGTTAAAAATTGGACTACATATTTAATATTGTTGTTTATTTTATATTATATCTATTAATTGTTTAATGCAGGAATTTAAGAGGAGTGTTGAAGTTAAACACAATTCCTGTATGATTATATATTTTGTTGGTCATGTTTGTTTTTTTTTTTTTTTGCTGTTAAGGTGTGTACTGCACTATTATGTTAAACCGTCATGACTGTCATGTAGACTTATGCTTTTACGTTATTCAAGTTTAAATATGTAATGTTATGTTATGATAAATAGTTTTCTATTGCAAGTGTTTTTTCTTTTATTAAAAGTATTATGTTTTTAAACATCTTTCAATAATTTTGACATCACATACATTTTATTATTTTATATTAAATAACTATTAATTAGTATTATTAATTAAGTATCTAATTAGTAGTTATTAAAAATTAATATTAAATCTATAATTTGATATGAAGAAATTAAAAATTTGACTATAAAGTGAGTGAATCAATTGCTCAACACTCAAATTAGCTACGAAAATTGCAGTTCTCCGTATATAACTAGCATAATCCTATGAAGAATTTTAAAGTTAGGCTAAAATTTTATTTTATTAACTATTATATAGCAAGAACTATTACATTAATTTATAATAACATTTTATATTTATAATTTAAAATAATAGGAATATTATTGTATTGTTTTGAGATTATTCTAGGAATTTATTTTTTTGAGGGTTTAATTGGAGCAATCCTTAATATGTTTATAAACTCGTTTACAGACACATACAAAAAAAAAAACATTTTAGAGGAGATTTTAGGTTGTATATTTTCATACATTTATAACTATATATCACTTTCTTTAATATAACATTTAATAATTTTTCTGAATTTCTAGGGAGGTTAAGCCCCAGAAATTCCCTTTTTTGTACGCGTTTGGTCGTTTATAAATTATAGTTATTAAAAAATTATTATTAAATTAAATTGTTAAATTTATTTGTTGGTTTTGCAAATGTTTTATAAATTGTCTTATGATTTGTGTAGATGAAATTTATTTTAGTATTTTAATAAATATTAATGATTTCTTTACTAGAAATATAATATCGTTGTATTTAATAAACTGAGTTAATAAGACGTATAATGACGTATTGTACATTTATATAGGGACAAAAGTAATATTTAATTAAGTAAAAGAATAAAAAAATACCAATTAAATATCTAGATTAAGTTAGATAATTAATTTTTTTGGCAGATAATTATTGGCTTTATAATTTAGACGCTAGTATCGGAAATAATTCGGGAAATGGCCAGTTAGCCGACGACTATTTTTATTTTGGTATTTTAGTAAACGTCATCATAATTGCAAATATTCTTAAAAAAAATGGCGTTGTATGCCCACAGTAGGTACTTAATACATTCGTTATAAATATTTGAGATTGTTTTAAATGTGTTTCAGAAATAAATAATAGATACATATAATTATAAGCACATACTCATAATACAATCTATCATAATCAAAATTAACATTTAATTTGTTGGTGGACACACAATTTTCTTGTTCATTGTGGTCAGAAACTCATTCGTCAATTATAATACATAATACAATATATATATTTATAAAGATAAATCTTATCTTAATTCATTGGCATGCACTGCTATATTGATTATGTGGCTACACTGATATATCTCCCATTTTTTAAGTATGGAAACGATATCTTGCTTACAAGTATAGAACATCGATCGATTTTTATTTGTCTCTTGTGTTGAATGTTATGAATTTCCGTTGTGTTACCTGTGTTGGTTTCTTTTATTATCCCAGCAGAAAATTGATTTCGATAAAAACAATAATTATCGCATAATCGATTGTCATCATTTTGTGAATTTTGGAGGCAAACTGCAAGTACGAATACATGATGAATCGAAATAATAAAATTTCAATTGACTTAAAGCCATTCTTACAAACTACATCACAAACTCCATCTGTAGCATCTAATAGTAAGCTCTATATATGAATTTTTTTACAATTTGTATTCTCTGGAGATGTTTGAATATTTAGATTATTATACAAAACAAATGTAAACTATTACTTCATCATATTATTTCAAAATATCCATAATTTATTATTTTTCAGATGGCAAAAAAAAAAAAGGCAAACGACCTTACACAAAATCACAAACCAATCGTTCTAACGTGGAAACTGTTAGTTATCAAAAATTAGTTGTACCAAAGCGTATGCACAGTCCTTATTGGAAATATTTTGGCTTTCCTGCATCAGATGTTGGTGTTATACTCACTCAAGATCATATAATATGCATACTTTGTAAAAAACAATTTGCCTACAAAAGTAATACTACAAATTTGAAAGTACATTTGCAAAGTAGGCATAAAACTGAATTGATGGTATTAGAAATGGGTTCATCAAAAGATTGTAGTCTTAAAAAAAGACATGTCAAGAATGAACTCATGTTATTAGCTACATCTGAAGGCCAAGTAGATATTAATAAGTCTAGCGGTAGGGTAAAACAACAGGATGTGTATGTACAAGGAGAAATTAGTGAAAACTATGTTGGAGAAAATGTTGCCAATGATAATGAACAAACCCCTCCTCCGATGTCAGTAATTTATCAAGATATTGATAATTCAGTGAGTATGATATATGTCTTACAACTTAAAATTCTTGAATCATTTACAAGAAATCAAAATATACTTTAAAATATCTAATCTTTGTTTTATAGTCATGTGATATGATCAATAAAGTTGTGTCTGATGCAATTACTGAATTTGTGATTACTGATCTTCATTTACCAGATATTGTTGAAGGTAAAGGTTTTCAGCGCTTAATTGCTACATTAAGATCACCATGTGAAATCCCTGGAAAATATAAATTAGAACAAGATATTATACCTAGGATTTATGAAACTACTCGAGCTACTGTTCTTAATAGTATTGCAAACAGTTGTAGCACTTTTGCTTTGGGTATTGAAGAATGGAAATGTTCCAGTTTAAATGATTATATAACAATTAGTGTTTTTTTTCAACAGGTAATTTAAATTGAAACAATTTATGATTTAATCTAATTTGTTTTTGTTTAAATAATATATAGTTGGATAAAGAAGGCCTGTGTATTAAACAGCTAGCAACAATTTTATGTAATCCTAACAGAACTCCCAATGAATGGTGTGGAATTTTGGGTTCATTGTTTGTTAATTGGAATATCAATATTAATCAAGTAAAAACAGTTATTAAAGCATTTACAAACAATAATTTAGATGCAGCATTACGTACTCAAGGTTTTATTCTTATTCCATGTCTTATTTATGAATTACAAGTTGGTATTTTAAATTGAGATTAATTTCATGTTTACATTCTAATAAGAAGCATCTATGTTATTTTTTTTATAGAATTTATGTACAAAATTATGCTTTGAAACTGAAGAAGTATTAGATGTTTTAACCAAATGCAGAACAGTCTCAGCTAAATTACACCATCATAATGCTTTAACATCAGTCACTGTTCAAGATAATGTTGTTCAAGTTTTTAATTCATTTCTTAGTCGAGAATACCCTCAAATTTGGACTACAACATATCACTATTTAGAACGTTTTGTTCAACGAAAAGATACCATAAAAACATTATGCAGCACTTTGGATATTGGATTTTTTCCACATGAATTATTGACTGATAAAGATTGGTCAGTGATTGAAGATGTAGTTACAACTCTTGAACCTTTGAAAGTTACTGTTACTACTCTTAGTGAAGAAAAGATACCATTAATATCATTATTAAAACCTTTAATCAACCAATTAACAAGTCATCATTTAAAATTAAAACCAAGTGATTCATGTCTTGCTTCTAATTTAAAGAATGCTTTTGCAAACCAACTTAATTGGAAGTAAGATTAAAATGTAAAGATTAATGTTTGATGTTTTTTATATGATTTATTTTATTTTTTAGGTATAATAGTATCGATGTCCAAACATTTTTACATATATCTACATTATTAGATCCAAGATTTAAAGATTTTCCCATGACAGAAGGTGAAGAACATCTCCCGACAATAAAGCAAGAACTTGTGAAAATGGTTGAGAGTGAAGGATCTGTAACTTATGATGCTAAACCAAATACTTCTGAGATTGATACAGATGAGCCCAAAAAAACTAGAGTATCAGGTTTGTCTTTTTATTTAAATTATTGATTTGTGATCATAATAAAAATTAAGAATTTTACATTTATTTAGGTATTGGTTTTTTACTTGGAAGTGTTGCTAATGTTAGAAGTTCTCCTATTGTTAATAAACAAAATATGTCACTTGAAGATAGACTTAATTTAGAAATTGCTCAATATGAATCTGAACAAACTCCTTGTCTAGAAGAATGTCCACTATTGTGGTGGTCACGCATGTCATCAAAATGTCAAAATCTAATTAGGCTTGCAAGAAAGCATTTTGTTTATGCTCTCAGTGGATCATCTAGTAAATTACCACTTGAATTACAAACACTGTATTATATCAAGAGATCACAAATAAATCAAGAGTTAGTGGATAAAATGTTATTCATCAATGCAAATATAGCAGAAAATAATTGTCAGTAAAAAATAAAAAATATATGATTTTTATTAATTATATGTATTGCAATTATCTTGAACATTATATTTTTAATACGATTTATGTTGTTTTATTTTAGTTAAATAAAACTTTATTTATAAACTATACAAACGAACATAATAAATAAATGAGATAACACAAAAAAATAGAATGGCTTTATTAGTATGAAGGAGGGAACCTGTTCAGTAACAGTAGGTCATACCATTGATTATAAATATTATACTATACTATTTATTATCAATGGTCATACTTAATATAATGGGTTCAAGTGGCAGAACCATTTTTATTTATTTATTTATTTATATTATTTTTGTTTTTTTAAATAAAAGTGTCTCTTGTACATTTTCGTTTAAGTCTTCTTGGTGGATTTTTTTGTTAGGAAGAGTGATTGTGGACATATGGGAGATAAATGAGTTTTGGTATGAATGAAGTTAAGAGTGAAATTGTCTGGTTGCGATTTCACTTACCGTTGGAATTTGAAGATTTTTATATAGTAGTGCATTATTGGTAATATGCCATTGGGCTATAGATGATTATTTACAATTGTGTTTTAAAAAAATTGACCTCTGGGGTTATTTAATCTATAATCAAATTATGTATGCTTTGAATTGAAGTTCCCACCAATTATAAATTAATTTTTTAGTATTCATAAAAATGTTTGAAGGGTTATTTTATGACCCGTGAGGCAGTTGCTAATGACATTGAAAAGGGGATATGTTTGAATACTATTTGAATATTTGAGACTTGTATAAAAGGCTTTTGATATATTAGTAGTGCATAGTTAAGTAACATAGAGAGTATAGTAGAGCCTCAATACTTTGATTCGTACAGATTACCAAAGGTTTTTCATGATTACCTACTTAAATGATTTAAATTACACCATTTACTTTTATTTCTGACACTTTAATATTTATTACACTTTAAATTAAGAATAATAAAAACTTTAACATAATGTATTACAAAAATATTTATAATTATATAATTCACGTATAGAAGTCAGTAATTTTTTTTAAATTTCATTTTCATTTCAAAAGCGGGTTTTCTCAATCGACGTAACAATAAAATATCCGTACTCTTTGTTTTGATTTTCTTGAATTCCGAATAAACTACATTAGTTCATTGTATTTAAGAACAAATATATTTATACGCGCGTTCACCGGATTATCGAGGTTCTACTGTATAATGATTTCAGAACCAGCATGAGCGGTAGAGGCGAGTCGGTCGGGACGGTGTAGATAACCGTGGTCGGGACTGACCGAATCAAAATGAATGAATCTGACAAATGATCGAATGATGTACTAAAAATATTTGGTCAATTCGATCTTAAGGTTGTTTGACGATTTTTAATCACAATTACTGATTTAAAAGAAAATTGATTCACCCAATGATAAGAACAATAATAGATGCCAGACCGAAAAGACTGAAATGACCGAATAACTAGATTGATACGATTCAAATGATTCGAATCATTTAACCGACCGAAAATTCCCCACCTCATTGAGCAGTGCCGTCGTACTGATCACCTTACGGTATATTACATAACCTGGTATTACGGCGGCGGCATTGAGTTATTGATACCTAAATTATAGGTATTATGGTGAATACCGGTATGGAACGGTATACTAGTACTTCAGTATTTTCGGTTATTTAATAATTAATATAAAAAAAAAAAACATACAAAGTCAATTACATTAATATTATTAAGCACTGATATATTATTTATAAGTTTATACATTTTTGATTTATTGATAATAAAGAATTAATTGTTCAGCGTGTGTTGGCGTTTGTTCTAATTGGATGTCTTGGTTTTGCGCTAAAACGGTAAATTCATTAAGAGCGAAAAATTAAGTGTTTGAAATGGTTTTTACTGTTTTAGATGACAAGCTGTCAGTGGCGTCGTTTGTGGTTGGCAAGGTGGGCATTTGCCCATTTGATTTTAAAAGCAATCCAAGAGCTGGTGCCGGGTTGTTGCCATTTAATCATTAGGCTAGGGTCACACGAGCGTTGGAAAACGGACGTTACAACGAACGTAATTTTAACGGACGTAATATGCCCTTTTCACACAAACGTCGAACGTGCGTTGACCATAAATATAAAATTTTATAATTTCTATACATCAGTTGTTATAGTACGTCATTTTTCGTCGTGTCAATGAATGATGTAGAAACCGCTATTTTTTTATCATCAGCGCAAAAACATATCTATTTTTATATTTTCAGAAAATATTAAACCGTGAACCTACTAAAAAATTATTGTCACAATGATACATTTTTAATTTATTTTAATTTAAAAAGTTCCCATTTAGTTACATTTATTAAATATTATTGACATTAATTTATTATAAAAATCTTCAAAATGAATTTCCATCTACAAAAAATGTAATAAGTCATGCAAACAAAACCCGAAATGATGGAATTCATAAACTTTGTTCTATTTCCAAGATTTTAAATCAACTTCCACTAGTTTTTTAAGAAATTCTTAAAATTATAAATATTCTCATGATTTTGTTTATTACTACTACTTCCAATGAACGATATTTTTCTTCTCTATATTTTAGATTCTGAACGGAGTGAAGAATGTATTGATTTTACAATGATGTGTGTTTTTTTTTTTTTTTTTTTTTTTTGTGTCTGTCGACACGTTTTGGGGCAGTTAAAATGCTTCGATTGCCTTATGTAGCAACTTTTCTGAAAGGAAAGTGAATCTATTTGGTACTTTGGGGGGTCAAAAGTTAAAAATTTCCAATATTTTTTAAATGCGACGGGAAAAACCATAAAAAAATTTGGGAAAAACGGGAGTTTTTACGCAAAACCAGTTTTCGACATAATCAAATTTTTTATTTTACTATAACTCAAAAACTAATCGATGTAAATACTTAAAATTTTCACCAAATGTTTAGATTAGCGTTCTCTATACACCATTAAATTTTCAAAGTATTTTGACTTTTATTAAGCTATTTATAGACAATTGAAATTTTCAATATTTTTAAGTATTTTTTTTTAAAATAACGATAAAAATTTTTTGGCTGCCCAGAAAATCTTGAAAATTTAATACAAGGTTTCTTATAAGTTGTTCCTTAACTGATAAAAAAAAATCTAAAATCGTAAGTCACAATTTTTTTTTATAAGTGCTCAAAGTTCCAATTTATACGAAATATGTAAAAATCACGATAATTTGCAAGTTATTTTGTAGATAAAAATTCATAAAATTTTTTCTGTTCATACTTAAGGTTCAAAATTTTAACACAAGGTTATCTATAAGCTACTCTTCAAAAATCTTTAAAAAAATTTCTACCGGAATTAGAGGAAAAAATTTTATGACTGTTTGAAATTTAAATATTTACGAAATTGCATAAAATAGCGATTTATTCTCAAACGATTTTAAATATTTTTTATAATTCAAAAAGTATAAGTCGCAGATTTTTGAAATTTCTACCAGTTGTTAAGATTGGTATTTCCTTTATGTCATATTTTTTTCAAAATATATATTGATTTTTAAGGCACTTAGAGGCATTTAAAATATTCGATTTTTTTACATTTTTTTTTTATAATCGGTGATAAAAAAAATTTGGCTCGTACAAAATACTTGAAAATTTAATAGAAGATTCCACAGAAGTAGTTCTTAAAGTCATTCAAAAATTATTAAAATCCATAGGCACAATTTTTTTTTATAAGCGTTTGAACAGCGAATATTGACATAAAATTACATGTAAAATATAATATAATGTATAATATTCTAGACTGACAAAGATATCGGTTTTTTTTTAAATGCTCTAACTCAAAAATGAAAAACCGCAACAACTTGAAATTTTCACCAAATCTTTATATTGATGTTCTCTATACATGGTTAAGATTTCAAAGTATTTTGACATATTTTGACTTATTTATAGACAATTTAAATTTTCGATTTTTGTAAAATTTTTGTTTTTAAACATCTATAAAATTTAATTGGTTGAGCGAAAACTCTTGAAAATTTTATACTAGGTTTATAATAAGTTAAACTTATCGTAACTAAAAAATATCGGTGATCGGTTAACTCAATTTTTTTTTATAAACCCTTAATGCTCAAATTTGTATAAAATGTGTAAAAATCACGATAATTTGCAAGTTATTTTGTAGGTAAAAATTCATAAAATTTTTTCTGTTCATACTTAAGGTTCAAAATTTTAATACTAGGTTATCTATAAGCTACTCTTCAAAAATCTTTAAAAAAATTTCTACTGAACTTAGAGGAAAAAATTTTATGACTGTTTGAAATTTAAATATTTACGAAATTGCATAAAATAGCGATTTATTCTCAAACGATTTTAAATATTTGTTATAATTCAAAAAGTATAAGTCGCAGATTTTTGAAATTTCTACCAGCTGTTTAGATTGGTATTTATTTTATGCAATATTTTTTTCAAAATATTATATTGATTTTTAAGCCACTTATAGGCATTTAAAATATTCGATTTTTTTACATTTTATTTTTATAATCGGTGATAAAAAAAATTTGGCTACTACAAAATACTTGAAAATTTAATCGAAGATTCCACAGAAGTAGTTCTTAATGTCATTCAAAAATTATTAAAATCCATAGGCACAATTCTTTTTTATAAGCGTTTGAACAGCGAATATTGACATAAAATTACATGTAAAATATAATATAATGTAGAATGTTCTAGACTGACAAACTATATCGCTGTATACAACTGCCAACCCATCCTAATTGAAAAATATATTTATCGTTTCAAAATAAAATATACTTTTTACAATGTTTATAAATAACAATGTATTATATCCTAGACAAACATATGAACTCCGTTCAGAATCGTTATTCGTATACAATGATATCTATCATTGCATACAAATTTAACAAATCCATTATAATAATGACCTATCCTATAAGCGAGGTGCACTCCACCCCTAACTGTACAGCAGAGCGAGGCCCATCCGGTTCTTTTTTTTTTTTTTTGTTAATAAAAAAGATTTTTAATCTGTACAAAAAAAGCACAATAAGTAGTTTTGTTGAAATAAACATAACGAATTTATATAACAACGAATTAAACAAGACTAAAAAGGAAGTCACCCATCGGAGACACCTAGGAACTAGTTGGGTTGGTGATTACTTATAAAGTAGATCACGATTCCAATTTCGTTTGAGCCTACGGGAGGGTTTGTCAAGGATGTAGGAAGTAGCCATATTATTTATGAGGGGATTATTACTGAAGCTGAGTTTAGTGTGAAATCGATTGTAGTGGAATTTGGCAAAATCTGAGACATTTAAGGTTTTTAGGTCATTGCAGAGTTGAATGTTGGTCATGTACCAAGGGGTGCTGGTTATAGTACGAAGTGCAATATTTTGAAAGGATTGGATAGGGTGGATGTAGGAGGGTTTGAAGGGCCCTCAAATCTGTATACCATAAGACCAAACCGGTCTGATCATTGAGTTATATAATAGCATTTTGGTTTTCAGATTTAATTTAGATTTAAGGAGTGGGTGGAAGAGGTGGAGTCGGCTGTTTGCGAGTTCTCTTTTAATTTGTAGATGGGGTTTCCAGGTTAAGCGTTTATCTAGGATTATGCCCAATTACTTAGTCTCATTCGAGACAGGTATGTTTTTGTTTTTGAACTTTATAGTAGGGCAGGTGCATGGGTGAAAAGCGAAGGTGACTTGAGAGGATTTACTTTCATTAATATTAATCAGTTGGTGGACCCGGTATCTATCAGGCTTAGATGTTCTTGGAGATGTTGCGCTGCTGTGTCAATGTGTCGTGGGTTGAAAGGATGGCAGTGCCATCGGCAAATGTGACTAATAGTGTATTGGTGGATTTAGGAATGTCCATGGTGAAGATGTTGTATAAGTCGGGTGAGAGGTCGCTACCTTGAGGAACACAAGATTTGATATCGTATAATGAGGAAAAAGCATTACCGTGTCTAACCATAAATTTCCTATTTTCTAGATAAGCTTTGAAAATCAAATATAATGGAGCTGGCATAAACTGTTTCAATTTAAAAAATAGCCTATTGTGCCAAACTTTGTCGAATGCTTGAGCGACGTCGAGAAAAAGAGCGGAACTGTTAATTTTCAAACGCGGAAGCAATCGTGTCGGTTGTACGATAAACTTGGTGTAATGTTGAGTGATGTGACCGAAAATCAAATTGTGTGTAATTGGTAAGATATTTTGTACTGATAAAATAGGTCTCATTTTTTTGTGAACATTGATGTATCGATTTATTACGAAATATCGATAATTTAAAAACCATCGAAGTCAAGAACTCGATATATTTAGAAGAACATCAATGTTTTTAAAAAAACAAACATATCTACATTTTTATTTTTATTTGACTTAAACAATCTATACAGTTTTGCACAATAAGTTTATATGATGGGGGTAATAAGACATGAAAGTTGTGAATTAAGCAACCACCCATTAGTGACTCTTGGCTATTGATTAGTTATTTATTTATTACTTTTTTTTTTTTTTCTGGTCATGAGATGTTAGATATTAAAGTTTTGTAAAAGGTCTCGGCACCATTTTCTTTTTAAGGGCCCCATAGACGGTCAGTTTTGAATGACAATCAACGTGACTGACATTCATGACTGACCATGTAGGTATGAGTATGACTGATATTGACTGACAATCAAATTTTATGATTGACGAAATTCAAACATGTTTGAATTTTTATCATCAGTCAAGATGGTTGACAATCATGATTGCTCGTGTATGTACATGAATGTCAGTCGAACAAACCGAAAAATGCACCACGCATGAGTACACTTGTTTACCAAAATAATAAACAAGTATCTATATTATTAATTTAAATACTATATTTTATATTATACTTTAAATTATGTATTAATTAAAAAAAATTATTCAATTTAAACGTAATTTATAATGAAGAATTTTGACGTGACTTATACCGTAGTTTAGCAGCCACATGACGACTAAAAAATGAAATCGAGTTTTGAAGCAAGAAAGCTATTTATCTGAAAAATTGTGCAATTTACAAAATAAGAAATAGCAGAATAATGTTATTTTTTTGACTGACAAAATAAATAAAGGAAGATTGACATTCTTGATTGACCGAGTATAGAAGTTATCAATCGTCAGTCATGAATATCAGTCACATTGATTGTCATTCAAAACTGACCGTGTATGGGGCCCTTTAGTCTGCGGTTAGGATTTCCTGGAAGAGTCAGGTTAGAGAGATTTTTTATGAGAGGGTTAGTATGAGTTTGGAGTCGCTTATGAAACCGTGTATAAAAAATGCGTGCCTCCTCAACTATAGTTTTCATATGGAGATCATTATGTAGAGCGTGCATAAACGGAGATTTGATTGAATTTTAGGGGGGGCTTAAATGTCAATTGTTGCAAAATAAGTACCTATTTCAATATTTAATACTACGAAATTTAATAATTTCGGGGGCTAAGCCCCCTCAAGCCCCCCCCCAATTTCCGCCTATGAGAGCGTGGTTAGAAATATAAGGCGGAGCATTGGATAACCGTCGGAATGATATGTTTTGGAACGTTTGGATTTTTTGCTGCACCCCACAGTTGAAGTCTATACGTCCAGATTGGTTTGAGTAACGATTTGTACATTATTAGTTTGGTGTTTAGGGTGAAGCACTTGTTCCTAATTAGCAGTGGTCTAAGCATATGCATGCGATTATTTGGGGTTAGTCGTTTGGTTTGGAGGTGTTTTTTCCATGTGAGTCTTTTGTCAAGGAATAACCCTAAATATTTAACTGTGTCGGATTTGGGAATTGGTACATTGTTGAGAGTAATGTTTGGATATATTCCTTATTTGAGTGTAAATGTAGTGTGTATGGATAAGATACATTTGGTGCTAGTTCGGTATGCGCTCTACATTTTTTTTTTTTACAATTTCATTATTTTTGGTAATCAGTATTCACATTGTTCACGTTTTGGATGTCTTCTAGCATGGCGAGAAAAAGGTCCGGACTGTTTTGACAGTAAAGTTGCCAGCAATAGTAATCAAGATGTGACTGCAAATGGTTTAAAGGAACACCCCTCATTTTCTTTAATAATTTAAACTTATTAAACCTACAGTAGGTAATAGAATTTAAGGTAAAGACAATCAAAGATAAGATAATAAAGTCAAAAGAAAAACCCCACATGTCATATATAAAAACGAGGCAGATACGCATAGTCAGTCGTTGTCGTAGAACGTACGTAGAACGGCGAAACCGGTAGAGCGCATACCGAACTAGCACCATACATTTTATAGGACAAATATTACTATTCTTTACCATAGCCCACAAGCTAAATTAATTATAAACATTTAACATTAAAACATACACAATCAACTTTATTTATTTATTATCATTAGAAAGATTAAGTGAATAAATTGAGTTGATTGTGTATGTTTAAATTTTTAATGTTTTAATTTTCTTACACAATGTCTTTTTTTATTTATTAAAAATATTAAAAAAAACATTGGGTAAGAAAATTAAATTTAAATTAAATAAATACAGTTTACAGTCAAATAAAATCACAATAAAATCGTAAGTTATAATAACATTTCTTATATAATATTTTAAATGGGAACCAATTTTGTCATTCATATTAGCCAAAATTGATCGGCCAATTTGTTTAAAAAAATCAATTTTGATGCCGAGTTTCCACATAACCGGTTTCTAGTTTTTGATATTCTGTTACTAGCATAAGAAAAGAGCCTTTCACTTGGGACTGATGTACTTTTCTTCTTCTACTTCGCCTTCCTCCCAACTATTTGGGGTCGGCCACCCTTGTCCTACACCTCCACTTTACTCGGTCAATCACATCTCCTCTGCACACACCGACAGCCCTCATGTCATTCTCCAAAGTCTCCAACCATCTCTTTTTTGGTCTTCCTCTTCCTCTTTTCCCTTCAACGTCCATCTTCATAACCACTCTTACTGCAATCGTTTCCTCTCGCCTCATCACATGCCCAAACCATCTCGGCCTATTTTCTCTCATCTTGTCCACAATTGGCGCTACACCAACACTGCCTCTCACGTATTCATTCCTTATTCTATCTTAAACTCTCTTATCCTCATTTTTTATACACCAGACATCTTGGAAATCCTTGGATCGCTTTTCTCTTTTGGGACTGATGTACTAACACCAGATAAATATTTTGTAGCTAATTTATAAATTAATGTGTACATTGGGTTCACCCTAATTCTTCCCAAATAATCTGCTTTTAATTGAGATAGGTACAGATGTAGACAAATACATAGTGATTTCAGGTCCTAAATGTTTTTGATTTCATAGATTAGTTTTATCAACATAATGTTTTAATTAATTATTGAGCCAAATGTTTATGATGTCCTCATAAGTCTACAGTACCGTATTCCGAAGCCGAGTCAGAAGAATCAGTTGATCTTCTACTGTTGAACTTACCATACTATTTATTTAATGATTTATAAATCTTAAATGTTTTGAAAGTGCTAGAGCATCTTTAAAATGTATATTTTTGAATATTGGATCGAATATAGTTGAAACAGATAGTAAATAATTTTGTTCAATAAATTCAAACAGCTTATTCATTTCATCAGTTAAAGCATTTTTGAACTGTACTCCAATTCTTGAAATTGGTTACGTGGTACCTACTTAAATTATTGTTGATGCAACTTATAATTGGAATATCTAAACATAAGAGCTACCGAACATGGATAAAATGTTAAATAAAAATATTAAATTATTATATTTATACTTCTATATTTTATTGTTTGCAAATGGAAAATTTTAATAATAGTTTGTGTAATATCCTTGAACATCGATGCAAAATATTAAAACTTAACCATCGATTTTTTAGCTTAAAACATCGATGTTTTTTTGACATCCCTACTTATCATACATGATCGTGATAATATAACCATAATAAACATTTATAAATAATGTTTTTTAGTAGGTATTCATTAGAGTTCTTAAATATTAAGTTATACCCGAGAATAATTTAACTAATATCAGTTCCGAGTTGACATTTTATAGATTTATTATTATCTGTTCGTGTTTATTGTTATCTTATCATATTTAAAACTAATTAATATCACCACAGAATAGATAAATATCACCTTATAGAAGCTTGTCGACTATAGTTTTCTACTTCAATGTTCAATAGCAAATAGCAATATTATTATGGAAAATTTGAAACAACCAAACGTAAATTTGAAAAAAAAAATTCAGTAAGTTTCTAATTTTTATTAAGATATGTAAAATATCTTTTACAAATTATTGTTAAATTGTTATTTTACATTCATTTTTAGAAAATCTAAATCACTTGATATTCTTAAAAAAAAGTGTGAGAAGATAGCATTAAATATAGTGATTGAATTAATCGACGGTGGATTAGAAGAAAATATCATATTAGATAAAGTATAAATTGGAATAATATAATTTCTATTTTAAATACAAATATGATATTTATTATTAATAATTTTAATTTTTGTTTTTTAATTTATATGAAAATACATATAAAAAATATTAAAATTAATACAATACAGTATACAGTATACCTTTTTATATGGAAATAATTTAAGGCCAGCCAAATTTTTTTGTTATAGAGGGATAGAAAAATATTTTTTTTTTAAAAAACTAAAATTAAATATATATATGTAATTTCAAAACAAAAATCATATTTTTGGTAAATTCTATGTATATTTTAATTTTTTTAATTAGGAAGAATAGAAATAGAACAACTCTCAAATTGTTATTGTTAATTTCAATAACTCTGCATTTAAAACAGTAGTTATTGAAAACTATTAGTTTTTCCAAGTACAAGATTGTCGTTTTAATGTCTTGTATTCTGGTTTTATAGGGTTCTGTTTTATTGAGTTTTTACTTTATTGCTTAATATTGAGTAATATTTTATTAATGAGAAATTTTATTTTGTTAGCTTGCATTCCTTATTTGTTTTATTTGAAATTATGTTATATCTAGTTACATACTAATTAGACATATAGTTACATATCTATGTTACTTTAAAGTGGTCTTATTATTATGTATTTGAATCAGGATTGTGAGTATATTTGATTATTTGGAAATATCTTATAGTCTTATAAAAAAGGTTACTGTGTACTGGTACTGAGAACAGGTACTGTGTATGTATAATATAAAAAGATTAATTTTTATTTGTACAATTTTTTTCTTCTTTAATATACTAATATAATTTTTACTTTTGATTATGAAATATTGATTATTTGTGCATAATTTACTTTTACCAGTTACGTTTAATTAATGTTTGCCACTATGAAGATATAGTAGAAGAAAGATTTATTATAAAACAATGTGGATATCTTTTCTGCAATCAATATTTGACTTCTATACCAACACAGCAGTATAAAATAATTAAAAACAAAGTTTACGATATTACAGAGCGTAAGGTAAATTTGTTTTATAGATTTTTTTTTTTAATATTTTCATTAAAAATTACATTATTTCATTATTTTATATGTATATAAGATTAAGAAGTTTCAAGGTCTGAGACAATAATGTTTAAGTTAAATAAATAGTTAGGCTTGCTATATCGTTAAATATTTAGACACCATTTGTCAACTATTTGAGTTCTAGTAACAGAAGAGTAATATATCTTGAGCTGGCTGACCACTTTGCTACACCTATTTTTAATAATACTTATTAGTTTTTATCGGGTGTCAGAACTGTTTTTGTTAAGGATTTATTTTTTTTTAACCAAAAAGTTATACTTGTAAACCAAAAATAATATGTTTATATATATGTTAACATACTATTTTTCACACTATTATATACTTCTTTAGATAATATTTGTTGAATTATTTTGAATGGTAATTAAAATGTTTTACATTTTAGTCAGAATTTAAATCTCATATTATATTATACGTAAATCTCGTAATAATGCTCCTTTCTACATTCCTTCTTACACCTCAAATTATTTAGCGAATGAACCTATCACAAGATTAATGTCTCTTGCCAATGATGACACCTCCCGCCTCTGTTAATGCTTAAGCGGTACCTATGTATATCTTTAAAATTGTAAATCTGTGTATATCAAACTTTGTTTTTCAAAAGACCCGTAAATATAAATATAAATAAATAAATAAATAAATAAATATAATCATACTAAACTTAAAATAATTTAAATATCCATTTTGTAGAATACATTATTAAAGTTTATTTTCTGAAAATCAACAACAAAAAAGGATATTAGTGAACTTTTTAAGAATTGGTTATTTTATAAACACTAGTTAAGAGTATACTATTACTTGCATACTTGCATGTGTTGTCTCAATCTCACAAACATACAATATATTAAATTTTTATTTAGTAATGTTGTTTTGTTAGCTTTAATAAAAGGGTAAACATTCGATTTCCATTTAAATTAAAAACTAAATTAACATGTATAGTATGAACTCTCATAAGGAAAATTAGATTAATTTTATATTAAAACTATGTAGATTTCTAATTATAAAACTGTCAATGAGAAACAACTAAAATTGAATTGCAATCGCCTGCTAGGTTTTACTTAAAATTGTTTCAGTTTTAGTTTCAAATAATTTCAAATTATAACAAAATTGTATTTTTAAACTAATTTGTAACTAATATTTCTTAATTTTTGTCTAGTCTTAAATCAAGATTATACTTCCCTGTATAAAATTTAAAAACACTATTTAAAGTTATAAATAATAAAAGCTTCAAAAGTTTAATCTAGTATAATTTCAATGAAAGTAAATGCCTTATTTTAATTTTTGTATCTAAAATTAGTAGTTAAACCTATTTTTTTATTTTTTTTGTGTACTTTACCTAAATGTTAATTTAATATTAAGTTCATAACAAATATAATATATTTAAAATTAACATTTTTGTTTTAGAAATTTTGCTCAGATATATGCTATAAAAGTTCAAAATACCTAAAAAGTCAACTTTTAACCAGTCCTTTATGGTTACGTGAAACAGAAGTAATACCTAAGTTTAAACTACTTAAGTCAACACCAATGTTAGTTCACATTTGTTTAAATACTATCTTTAATAATATTATCTGATTAGTATTTTTTTTTGTTTTAGAAATTCTTCAGAAAACGCTTTTAATCCAGTAATGAAACTAGATAATTCAAATTGTTTTGACAATGAAAAGAAATTGGAAGAAAATCTATCAGGGTTGAAAATTTAAGTTAAAAAAAAGTATATAAAATATATTGTAAACTACTTGTTTACTAATTGTGTACAAACCATAATTAAATTAAAACAATGTACAAATATGCAAATATTTAACTTTATTTATAATATATTTAATAATCATTTATACGGCCCCATCTTAGACGTTCTTTTTTCATCTCTAGTTTTAACCAAGATGGAGTACTTTTCTTAAATGGAACTGCACATGGATACTTGAGTGGTGGTTCTGGTTTTTGGAACGGGTGTGTTTTTTTAAGTTTTCTCAACAAAAATTCTTTTGCTATTTGTTTTTCATCTCGATATTTATCCATATACCTAACATATTAATAAATATTAATAAATAATCTCATTAAACTAAGAAATTATTAATATATTACAAATTAAATGGTTCTTTGAGAGGGAACCATTTCTGTGGTTTGATGTATGGAGAAGGAAAATCATATTCATAAACTGGTTCAGGTATCATAAGTTTATTGTGATAAAACTCAGTCAATGAATTATCCCAATCTGTTTGATAAAATGCCAATCCAGCAGGCGTTATGATATCTTGTTTAGATTGATAAAAATTAAAAGTACTAAATGTTCTTTTGGTTAGATTTATTCTATATAAATAAAAAAAAAAAAAAAATTAACACATCTAATATATGACATGTAATCATTAAAAAAATATATATTTTATTGGAACATAATATAAATTAAATGTTGATTTATACTTCAAAAAATATAGGAGTCTATTATTTAACCAGTGGCTGATTTAAGGGTGGGGGGAGGGGTGCTGGGGAGCTGAAGATCCACTGTTCTGCGAATTTTTATTAAAAATTAATAATAATTTTCCAAGTGACAAATTTTTGGTATGGGCACACACAATTTTGAGGTACACTGGTTTTCTATAAGTTAGAACAGGTTAACTAAAAAGTCAGCTGCTCGGTTGTCAAAACATTACTCTTTGTATATTATTTATGATATCATAGAACATCATATTATGTAACAAAGCACCCACCATAAAAAAATCTTAGATCCGCCACTGTATTTAACACATAAATAACTGAAAAATAAATACTTTTGCAGTTCTCTAAACTAAGAGAAATCATATACATTTTAATTGTTAATTTTTGATCAATTATTTAAGAAACAAATTAATAAATTCTTACTTACTTTTCAGAAACTGACTTAATAGATGAAAAATTTATTTCACAGGTTTGTTGGTAAAGAACAAAAATCATTCTTTGATACCCTGTTCCTTTTGCAGGAAATGGTTGTAAATAATTAAACACAGTTTCTCCTTTGCTCACATCTCCACCAGGTATATTTCCTCTATAAACAGAATATATTAGTAATATAATATAATATATTATAAATTAGTTAATTATACTATTATTGACTGTATATAATACTAAATTCATTACTTCAGTATTCTTATTAAATTAAAATAAATCTTAAAAGTACGTACACTAGCCAATGAATATACTCAGAATTTTCTTTTTGTAAATGACCATCAGGATTCGTAAGCATTAATGTCCATAATGATTCTTCTGGAGCTTCAAACTCTACTTTAGGACTATTTACAGCCTATCAAAAGTCGATTATTTAAAAATACATTCTATACAAATATTTAATATATTATTATTACCTCATTGGGTTTGATAATATTTCCACGATAGACAGGAACTTCTTGGGAGTCATGTTGATAATTGATATTCATTTGAATATATGGTAAAAAATATGCATCTCCAAATAAATGTTCATATACACCATAATATTCTGCTATTTTTTTAATATGTAATGGAGCATTCGTTTTTGACCAATCATTTGATATTTCTTCCAGTGATACAGGTACTAAATTTAATAAAAATTCAAAATTATATTTCAATAAACATCATGAAAACTAGAATATGAAATATGTAAAAACAATATTAGTAAAATAAGGTTGCTTTACATATAATAAAAAAGAAAAAAATGTTATTAGTAAGAGTTAATAGTGTAATAGTGTGATAAATATATAAATATTAAAATAATCTTTTATATTATTTTGGTAAAAAAGGAATATAGCCATTTGTTGAAAAAATTAGTCAAAATATATATGACTAGATAATAATACCTCAATTACACAAACATAAATACTGTAGCATCTCACAAAGTTATATAATATAAATAACTTTTTAATTTAAACAAACAATTAAAACAACATAAGTTATTTCATTGGTAGTAATATAATTTTAAGTTTAATTAAATTGCGTATTAAAATATGAATTCCATAGATAAATGAATAATCTATTTTAATATTACAATGGTAAAAAAAATCTAAATGTGTTTCAATAAAATCAATACATTAACAATTTATAGAAGAACTAATACTTGTGAAGAATAATTTACTATGAATACATACATTCATTATCTCGAGCTAATTTTTCAAGTTCTGCATTACATTTTATTTTTTTTAAATATTCAATTCGCTTTGCTGTTTCCTTTTTTTTATCTTTCAGGGGCTGAGGCAATCCAATATCTACTTTAAAATGAACTTTTGGATCTTTAAAATTCATTTCTGAAACAAATTTTAATTAGCGATAAAAAATAATTTATAAAGAAAATTTTATTTTAACTAACCTTCTAGTCTTTCCTCTAACGTTTTGGCAACATTAATTGGTTTTCCTAAATTCCTCCGTTGACTTCTGTGTCTTACACTCATAATAGTAAGCAATCGATTTTGTTTTTTTAGCAAACATGTTACTGAAAAAGACATTTTTGAAAATATGTTGGTTGAAATTAATTTTCATTAATTTGTATAAGTATAATTGTAAATGAGTTATTAATAATATTAGAAGTTGTAATCTGATAATAAAAGTATAATTATCAATATCATCGGTAATCAAATTCGTTATCACTACATAGAACTATTGATATAAATAAATTATTCAATATTAGAACTTTTACCCACGACACTGACTTCTATACATGACCCACGACAAAAATAATTGACATCGTGCTTGTACTCAAGATTATTAAATATAAGCATAGAAATAGTAGCCTCATTAAAGTATTGGAAAAATAGAAATCGGATTTATGCTGCTTTGATGTAAACGTCGTGCAAATTACACTAAAATATGTTACTATGTTCTTCTCCACAATCGATGTGTGTATAGTGAACTAATATTATATAAAAATATTTAAAATAATTTAGTTGAACATTTTATAAAAGCATATAAAAATGCTTGTACAAAGCTTATAAAAATGGACGATTGCCTGTCACTTATCACTAGATGACTATTTTTTCTGTTTTCTCTGTTTAATGTTTATAATTTCAATGTGTCGATATACCGAAATAACTATATTCAAAACATTTATAAATAGTATTTATAATCAATGGTAGAATATAATACTTAATATTATTGTGTAACACTGAACCTAACCTAACCTAACCTAACCTGCAACTGAATTTATTTTTATTTTTGAGTCATTGAAAAATATGCATTATTATAAGCATTTTTCAATTTATGTTTAACTTGAAATTATAGTTATAATTTGTTATATTATGTAAAAAATAATATAAATTATTATTTTTATGGTTAGTTTGTGTATTGATATTATAAATGTACACTAATAATAACCAAGGGCGCCTGCAGGGGGGGGGGGCAACAGGGCCATTGCCCCCCTGGTAATTTTTAACTGTACTTTAATATCATGCATGGTATTCCATTTTACCAAAAAAATATAAAATAATATAAAGTAAAATAGAATAAAACTTTTTCGAGCTTATCAGTAATTATATGAAAATTAATTAATAGTAAATTTGATTATACTATTATTTAATTAGTGAGTATATTATATTTTAAGTAATTTTTATCTTGCCCCTGGTGGGATTTTATCCTGCGGGCGAGTTTGGTATTAACCTTGCTTGAATCGACTTTATTGCCGTCTTCTGATACCGTGGTGCAGACACAGAATACATTCTGCAGTGCAGATATAGTTGTTCTAATTACTAAAGTGTATGAGAAACACATTTTCCTCAGCTAAAAGCACAGTGTAGCGAAGAATATTATCAAAACCATGGTCATAACACAGAATAGACTAAATTTAGAGTAGTTACTATATAGTAGTAACTTACTACTCTATGGGTCATAAGAACGGAATAAGATAATATTATCTATTATCTTACGTATCTCACGCCTTAAAGGCGTGTTTACACGATGACAGTATCATTCGACAGTCGCCGTCACGATAGTCGCTGTCGTCGTGTAAACATAATGACAGCTGCTGCCACACTGTCGACTGCCAGCTGTCGAGCTATTTAGCTCTGCTATAGTTGACAGTGTGACAATAAGTCACAATAATAATTAGTCTATAATGTTTTATAATCCCCTGTGGAAAGGGGTGTCAGAATATTTCCACGGTTTCCACAGCCAGTCGTAAGGGGCGACTAATGTGGTTGCGTCAGGTCGACAGCCGGTGTAAAATTATGATTATTAGGAGAGGGCTATAAGGTAATATATTCAGGTAGGACTAGTACTAGGAATGGCGTTGGAGTAATATTGGATGATGAGATGAAAATTAAGGTAGTCGACGTAGGAAGGAAAAGTGATAGAATTATTACGGTAAAATTGGTATTCGAGGAGAAAGTATTAAACGTAATAAGTGCGTATGCACCGCAAATAGGATGTGAAGAAAGTGAAAAGGAAGAGTTTTGGCGAGAGATGGATGAGGTGATGCAAGGAATACCAGGAAATGAGGTTGCTGTGATTGGTGGTGATATGAATGGTCACGTAGGGAGTGAGAGGGTAGGGTATGAAAGAGTGCATGGAGGGTATGGTTTTGGCGAAAGGAATGAGGCTGGAGAAAAAGTTTTGGATTTTGCAGAATCGTATGAGCTTGCACTAATCAATACATATTTTAGGAAAAGAGAAGAGCATTATATAACATACAAGAGTGGAAGAAATAGGTCGCAGATTGATTATTTTATGTGGAGGAGAGACAATATAAAAAGAGTAAAGGATTGTAAAGTAATTCCTGGAGAGTGTGTAATAACACAACATAGGTTGATGATAATGGAAGTATGGTGTAGTGGAAAAAAAGATGAACAAAAGAAGGAATACAGGGAAGGAGATCAGAATTAGGTGGTGGAAATTAATAGGAAACAAAGAGAAGGAGTTTATAAAGAAATTAAAAGAAAAAGCTGTGTGGAATGTTGAGGGAGATATAAATGAGGTTTGGAGAAGGATGGTCACTTGTGTTAAGAACATAGCAAAAGAGGTTGTTGGTGAAACCAAAAGTAGTTTACCAGAAGACAAGGAAACGTGGTGGTGGGATGAGGAGATTCAGAGAGTAGTAGCGAGTAAGAAAAAGCAATTTAAGGTATGGCAGAAAAGTAGGAAGAGGGAAGATTGGATAGAGTATAAAAATGTATGTAAAATAGTGAAAAGTGCTGTAAGCAAAGCAAAGCTTAATAGGTATGATGAGTTATATGAGAGGCTAGGAACACAGGAAGGAGAAAAAGAAATTTATAGACTGGCGAAGGTCAGAGAAAAGCGATCCAAGGATTTCCAAGATGTTTGGTGTATAAAAAATGAGGATAAGAGAGTTTTAACAAATGATGAGGATGTGAAAAAAGATGGAAAGAATATTTTGAGAAATTACTGAACGAGGAATATCCAAAAGAAGTTTTAGAGAGTATGTCATGGAATGAAGGATTGATTGGTCTAGTGGGCGAGGAGGAAGTGAGAGATGCGGTGAAGGCGATGAAAAAGAAAAAAGCGGTAGGACCAGATGGAGTACCTGTAGAGGTGTGGAAAATGTTAGGAGATGTAAGCATTGGGTGGTTGAAAAATCTTTTTAATAAGGTACTGATAGAGGGAAAAATGCCAGAAGATTGGAGAAAGAGTTTTATTGTACCAATATTTAAAGGAAAAGGAGACATACAAGAATGTGGGAACTATTGAGGAATAAAGCTCATGAGTCATAGTATGAAGATCTGGGAAAAGATTATAGAGAAGAGGATAAGAAGTGAGACCTCGATATCAGGAAACCAGTTTGGTGTTATGCCAGGAAAATCGACAATGGAGCCATTATTTTGTGTTAGGCAATTAGTAGAGAAGTACAGAGAAAAGAATAAAAAACTATGCATGGTGTTTATAGATTTAGAAAAGGCGTATGACAGGGTGCCAAGGGAAGTTTTAAGGTGGGCATTAATGAGGAAAAATGTCCCAAAAATGTATGTTAATTTGATCCAGGATATGTATGAAGGGTCGAGTACTAGTGTCAAGAGTCGGTGTGGAGTATCAGAAGGTTTCAGTATAGGAGTAGGTGTGCACCAGGGGTCAGCTCTAAGCCCCTACCTGTTCTCAGTGGTAATGGATGAGGTTTCAAAGGAGATACAGGGTGAGATACCATGGTGTATGATGTTTGCGGATGATATAGTTCTGATAGGAGAAAACCTAGAAGTTGTCAATAATAGGTTAAATGAGTGGAGGTTAGCCCTCGAAGAAAAGGGATTGAGAATTAGTAGAAACAAAACTGAGTATATTGAGTATGATTTTGGACAAAGAGACCAAGAAGTTGAAGGAATGAGGAGGCAACTGACAATAGATGGTGATGTGATAGGTGAAGTTGAGAGCTTTAAATATTTAGGATCTTTTGTTCAAAAGGACGGGGGCTTTGACATTGATGTAAAACATAGGATTAAGTGCGGGTGGATGAAATGGAGAGAAGCATCGGGCGTGTTATGCGATAAGAGAATTCCAATTAGGCTGAAAGGTAAATTTTATAAAAGTGTAGTGAGACCAACTATGCTGTATGGTTCAGAGTGTTGGGCGGTTAACAGGAGAATAGAACAAAGTATGAGTGTCGCGGAAATGAGAATGCTTAGATGGTTGAGTGGAGTGACAAGAGAAGATAGAATAAGGAATGAATACGTGAGAGGTAGTGTTGGTGTAGCGCCAATTGTGGACAAGATGAGAGAAAATAGGCTGAGATGGTTTGGGCATGTGATGAGGCGAGAGGAAACGAATGCAGTAAGAGTGGTTATGAAGATGGACGTTGAAGGGAAAAGAGGAAGAGGAAGACCAAAAAAGAGATGGTTGGAGACTTTGGAGAATGACATGAGGGCTGTCGGTGTGTGCAGAGGAGATGTGATTGACCGAGTAAAGTGGAGGTGTAGGACAAGGGTGGCCGACCCCAAATAGTT